>CAXIIO010000894.1:0-19681 GCA_964028335.1 Altica lythri | reverse complement strand
ACTGTCAACTGTCATTAACTGTCAATTATCATTGTCTGTCACTTATCAAATGTCAAACTTGACAATATTAAGTTAATTGAGTGTTTTTTAGTACAAATTTGACATTTAGACTCAAAAAAACTCATATTTTGACATATTAAGTCTTATTTGACTGTCTGACATTGACATAACTCATATTTTGACATAAATGACTGTTTTGACAATCTACCATTGATATAACTCATATTTTGACATTTTGATATTGACATAAATTACTGTGTTGACAGTCTAGCATTGACATATTTTGACATTTTGACGTTTTCACATATATGACTGCTTTAACAGTCTAGCATTGACATAACTCATACATTGACATTTTGTTTTTTAGTCGTATTGTCTATAAGTCACAATTTGACAGTTTTGCATTAACAAAACTTATATTTTGACATTTTTGGATTGACATAATTCATATTTTTACATTTTGACACATTTTCAATGTCTTTCTGTCATATTTTGATATATTTGACATTGACATATGTTGATTTTTGATAATTCAAATATCCAACCATGGATTTTTCCAATATTTACCAATTTTGACAGCTTTGACAGTTGACAGTTGATATTTAACGCTGGTTATTTGACAGTTCACATTTGACATTTTTAATATTTAAAATATCCATTTTTGACAGCCTTGACAGTTATCATTTGACAGTTGATATTTAACGTTTTCTTTTTGATAGTTAAAATTCAACATTTTTGATGTTTGACATATCCGTTCCGTCAATTTTGCTAATATTTTTCATTCTTGACAGCTTTGACAGTTACCATTTGACAGTTGACAGTTGATATTTGTATTGAAATTTCAAATATCAGAATGAAAAACTGTCAAAGGTCAACTGTCAGGATTATCAAATTTCAAATTTTATAATTGTTAAATGTCAAATGTTAGAATTGTCTAGTGTAAGAATTGTCATATGTCATTAATGTTATATGTCAAATATCAAAAGTGAAAAACAAATTAAATAACAGAAATCTAAAATGTCAAATGTCAACTGTGAGAATTGTCAAATGTCAAATATCATAAATGTAAAATTGTAGAAATTTTAAATATCAGAATTGTAAACTGTTAAGTACCAAATGTCAGAGTTATCAAATGTCAAATTTCAAATTGTCAAATTGTCAAATTGTCAAATTGTCAAATTGTCAAATTGTCAAATTGTCAAATTGTAAAATTGACAAATTGTCAAATTGTCAAATTGTCAAATTGTCAAATTGTCAAATTGTCAAATTGTCAAATTGTCAAATTGTCAAATTGTCAAATTGTCAAATTGTCAAATTGTCAAATTGTCAAATTGTCAAATTGTCAAATTGTCAAATTGTCAAATTGTCAAATTGTCAAATTGTCAAATTGTCAAATTGTCAAATTGTCAAATTGTCAAATTGTCAAATTGTCAAATTGTCAAATTGTCAAATTGTCAAATTGTCAAATTGTCAAATTTGTCAAATTGTCAAATTGTCAAATTGTCAAATTGTCAAATTGTCAAATTGTCAAATTGTCAAATTGTCAAATTGTCAAATTGTCAAATTGTCAAATTGTCAAATTGTCAAATTGTCAAATTGTCAAATTGTCAAATTGTCAAATTGTCAAATTGTCAAATTGTCAAATTGTCAAATTGTCAAATTGTCAAATTGTCAAATTGTCAAATTGTCAAATTGTCAAATTGTCAAATTGTCAAATTGTCAAATTGTCAAATTGTCAAATTGTCAAATTGTCAAATTGTCAAATTGTCAAATTGTCAAATTGTCAAATTGTCAAATTTTCAAATTGTCAAATTTTCAAATTTTCAAATTTTCAAATTTTCAAATTTTCAAATTGTCATATTGTCATATTGTCATATTGTCAAGTTGTCAAATTGTCAAATTGTCAAATTGTCATATTGTCAAAAATGTCATATTGTCATATTGTCAAATTGTCAAATTGTCAAATTGTCAAATTGTCAAATTGTCAAATTGTCAAATTGTCAAATTGTCAAATTGTCAAATTGTCAAATTGTCAAATTGTCAAATTGTCAAATTGTCAAATTGTCAAATTTTCAAATTGGCAAATTTTCAAATTGTCAAATTTTCAAATTGTCAAATTGTCAAATTGTCAAATTGTCAAATTGTCAAATTGTCAAATTGTCAAATTGTCAAATTGTCAAATTGTCAAATTTTCAAATTTTCAAATTTTCAAATTTTCAAATTTTCAAATTTTCAAATTTTCAAATTTTCAAATTTTCAAATTTTCAAATTTTCAAATTTTCAAATTTTCAAATTTTCAAATTTTCAAATTGTCATATTGTCATATTGTCAAATTGTCAAATTGTCAAATTGTCATATTGTCAAAAATGTCATATTGTCATATTGTCAAAAATGTCAAATTGTCAAATTGTCAAATTGTCAAATTGTCAAATTGTCAAATTGTCAAATTGTCAAATTGTCATATTGTCAAAAATGTCATATTGTCATATTGTCAAATTGTCAAATTGTCAAATTGTTAAATTGTCAAATTGTCAAATTGTCAAATTGTCAAATTGTCAAATTGTCAAATTGTCAAATTGTCAAATTGTCAAATTGTCAAATTGTCAAATTGTCAAATTGTCAAATTCTCAAATTGTCAAATTGTCAAATTGTCAAATTGTCAAATTGTCAAATTGTCAAATTGTCAAATTGTCAAATTGTCAAATTGTCAAATTGTCAAATTGTCAAATTGTCAAATTGTCAAATTGTCAAATTGTCAAATTGTCAAATTGTCAAATTGTCAAATTGTCAAATTGTCAAATTGTCAAATTGTCAAATTGTCAAATTGTCAAATTGTCAAATTGTCAAATTGTCAAATTGTCAAATTGTCAAATTGTCAAATTGTCAAATTGTCAAATTGTCAAATTGTCAAATTGTCAAATTGTCAAATTGTCAAATTGTCAAATTGTCAAATTGTCAAATTGTCAAATTGTCAAATTGTCAAATTGTCAAATTGTCAAATTGTCAAATTGTCAAATTGTCAAATTGTCAAATTGTCAAATTGTCAAATTGTCAAATTGTCAAATTGTCAAATTGTCAAATTGTCAAATTGTCAAATTGTCAAATTGTCAAATTGTCAAATTGTCAAATTGTCAAATTGTCAAATTGTCAAATTGTCAAATTGTCAAATTGTCAAATTGTCAAATTGTCAAATTGTCAAATTGTCAAATTGTCAAATTGTCAAATTGTCAAATTGTCAAATTGTCAAATTGTCAAATTGTCAAATTGTCAAATTGTCAAATTGTCAAATTGTCAAATTGTCAAATTGTCAAATTGTCAAATTGTCAAATTGTCAAATTGTCAAATTGTCAAATTGTCAAATTGTTAAATTGTTAAATTGTCAAATTGTCAAATTGTCAAATTGTCAAATTGTCAAATTGTCAAATTGTCAAATTGTCAAATTGTCAAATTGTCAAATTGTCAAATTGTCAAATTGTCAAATTGTCAAATTGTCAAATTGTCAAATTGTCAAATTGTCAAATTGTCAAATTTTCAAATTGTCAAATTGTCAAATTGTCAAATTGTCAAATTGTCAAATTGTCAAATTTTTAAATTGTCAAATTTTCAAATTTTCAAATTTTCAAATTTTCAAATTTTCAAATTTTCAAATTTTCAAATTTTCAAATTTTCAAATTTTCAAATTTTCAAATTTTCAAATTTTCAAATTTTGAAATTTTCAAATTTTTAAATTTTCAAATTTTTAAATTTTCAAATTTTCAAATTTTCAAATTGTCATATTGTCATATTGTCATATTGTCAAATTGTCATATTGTCAAAAATGTCATATTGTCATATTGTCAAATTGTCAAATTGTCAAATTGTTAAATTGTCAAATTGTCAAATTGTCAAATTGTCAAATTGACAAATTGTCAAATTGTCAAATTGTCAAATTGTCAAATTGTCAAATTGTCAAATTGTCAAATTGTCAAATTGTCAAATTGTCCAATTGTCAAAAATGTCAAATTGTCAAATTGTCAAATTGTGAAAGTGTCAAATTGTCAAATTGCCAAATTGTCAAATTGTCAAATTGTCAAATTGTCAAATTGTCAAATTGTCAAATTGTCAAGTTGTCAAGTTGTCAAGTTGTCAAGTTGTCAAATTGTCAAATTGTCAAGTTGTCAAGTTGTCAAGTTGTCAAGTTGTCAAGTTGTCAAATTGTCAAATTGTCAAATTGTCAAATTGTCAAATTGTCAAATTGTCTATTATTGACATTACTCGTATTTGGACATTGCATGACTTATTGTTTTTAAGTCACATTTTGACAGTTTAACATTGACATCACTCATATTTCGTCATTTTGACAAGACTTTATAAGTTACATTTTGACATTGACAAATCCCAATATAACAGTCTCGTATTGACAAATTATATTTTGACATAACTCATTGTTTTTAACACATTTGACATTGACATAACTCATATTTTGACACTTCATACTGTCTTTCTGTCACATTTTGACACATTTGACATTGACATAATGTTCATATATACATTTTTTTCTATCTAGTAAACAATATTTTGAAAATCTCCGTCACTGAAGTCGAGTAAAAAGACTCTCTTAGTGGTCCACTCGGAGCAAATAAATAAATAAATAAGAGACAGCGAAAATGGATGTCTCGATTATGTAAATTTGATGTTTCGAACATACGAATTATTACGAATGGAGATTTATTACACTTTATCTCTCGTGTGTGTGTGTGTCTGTTTGTGTTCAACTAAAAATTGTAACAAGATGCTTTAACAAATTTGATTTGATTCATTATGTGAAGAATGTTTTTAGTTTGGATTTATTTACATATTTAAATTCATTTACTGTCCATTTAAAAAGTTTGTTAATTATTCAACTTGTCACTTGTCAATTATCAAACTTATCAAATGTCAAACTTGACAATATTGCATTTAAGTACAGATTTCATATTTTTAAGGTTGTCATTGAAATAACTCATATTTAGACATTGACTTTTAAATTGAATTGACAATTGGCATCGAGTGTCAATTGTAATTAACTGTCAATTCTCATTAGAAGCCAATGTTAATTAATTATCAATTATCATTGACTGTCACTTGTCATTTCTGACAGTTATTGAAAAACTAGTTACTTGACAAATTAATCAAATTTAAATTTAATTGAAAATTGTCATGGAATGTTATTTGTCGATTTTTCAACTAGTCAAACGTCAATCTTGTCAAAAGTCAAATATGCCAATATGCCGGTTTACTGTCATTGAAAAAGTTTGTTAATTATCCAACTTGTCAGTTGACAGTTTGTCAAACTAATTAAATGTCAAACTTGACAACATTGTTCTTAAGTACAGATTTGACATTTTTTAGTCACATTTTGACAGTTTGGCATTGATGTATCTCATATTTTGACATTTTGACATAACTGACTGTTTTTAAGTCACATTTTGACAGTTTAACATTGACACAACTCATATTTTGACATTTTGACACAACGGACAGTTTTTAAGTCATATTTTGACAGCTTGGCATTGACATAACTCATATTTTGACATTTTGGCATAACTGAGTGTTTTTAAGTTATACTTTGACAGTTTGGCATTGACGTAACTCATATTTTTGATTTAACTAACTGTTTTTAAGTCACAGTTTGACAGTTTATCATTTACATAACTTATATTTTGATATTTTGACCTTGACAGAACTTATTGTTTAAAGTCACAGTTTGACATTGACATATCTCATAATTTGACATTGATATGACTGACTTTTTTCAAATCACATTTTCTCAAGATCTGACATTGACATAAGTCTCACTGCTTTTCTGTAATATTTTGACACATTTGACATAGACATAATGTGGAGACGTATTTTTTATCTAGTACTATCAACTGACAACTGGTAGAATTGTCAAATGTCAACTGTAAGAACTGTCAAATGTCAGAAATGTCAAAGTAGAAAATGTTAAATTTTGGAAATTTCAATTATCAGAATGAAAAACTGTCAAATGACAATATGCTGAGTGTCTTTTAGTACAGATTTGACATTTACTAAAATCGTTGTTTTTAAGTCATATGTTGACAGTTTGTCAATGACATAACTCATATTTTGACATTAACATAACTGACTCTTTTTTTAGTCATATTTTGACAGTCTAGCATTGACATAACTTATATTTTAATATTTTGACATAACTAAATGGTTTTAAGTCACATTTTGATAATTTAGCATTGATGTTACTCATATTTTGACAATTTGACCTAACTGACTGTTTTTAAGTCATATTTTGACAGTTTGTCATTGACGTAACTCATGTTTTGACATTTTGACATTGACATAACTGACTTCTTTCAAGTCAAATTGTAACAGTCTAGCATCACTTATTGACTGTCTGGCATTGACAAACAAAATCTAAAGATAACATATGTCAATGTCAATATAAAGTATTACCAAAATAATTATCTGTCAAAAATAATGGTTACCTAAAATTGATTTATGTCAATGTCAATTATTATAAATTTCAAATTGACATTATGTCAATGTCAATATGCAGCATTACTAATTGTGAATTGTTACCCAATAAAAATTGATTTATATCAAATTCAATATAAAATTGACATCTAAAAGTATGTAACCAAATTTTACATGAAAAAAATCTTCTTTTATTGTTATAATTTTTTTGTTGTAAATAATTATTACGTAAACGATTTTACAACATGTAATTCTCATTAAAGTTTTACCCAAAAAAAATTCTTTATTCTCTATTCAAAACTCATCTATTCAATAGTGAAATTTATATATAGAGTGTCATAAATTATTCTCTCGACTAAATTGACCACCCATGAAATTTCGAAGGGCAAACAAAAATTTAACAAAAAGCATGTCAACCATGAAATATGGTGGGGCTCAATAAAATCTTTTTCTATTTTTACAAAAATCACAAGTAAAGGTCTTAATTTGCTTCTAAGAAGGTACAGAATAGATTTCGTTTACAAATTTTTCGATTTATTTCATGATTTGTAAACATTTTTTTTTTCGGTAATATGTTTAAAATGTCAATTGTCAAAGATTAACGTTTTTTTAGGTTTTGATAATGATGCGTTGAAGTGGTATTTTGATTAATGTTATAAAAAAAATCGTTTTGTTTACAAAAATATCTTTTATTTTAAATAAAATAAACTAAAAGAAAGTAAAAAATCAATAAAATTTATAAAAACAATCGATGATTCTTAAAATAAAACAAGATTTCTTTTATTGTAATAAAAAACAGCTCTTGAGAAACGTCAATTTGACAGGTGTACTAGATTGTAAAATACAAGAAAAAGAAGAATAATAGAAACGTCAAATGTTACTCTTCACGTTTGGATCGATTTTATAAACAATATCGATTTCTTTTTTCAAAAATATGTTTTATTTTACATAAAAGAAATCATAAAGATGTTAAAAATCAACAAGTTTCGCAAAAACATTTAAAGATTACCAAAATAAAACAAGATTTCTTTTACTGTTACCAATATCAGTCCAGCTGACATATGAACGAAATGTAAAAAAAGGAAGAATAAAAGAAACGTCAAACTGACAGATTGCCAAAATTAAGAAAAAGAAGAATAACAGAAACGTCAAATCTTACTCTGCACGATTTACATCGATTTCATCAATAAGATCGATTTCTTAAAAATATGTTTTATTTTGCATAAAAGAGTTCACAAAAATCTTAAAAATCAACAAATTTTACAAAATTATTCAATGATTGCTAAAATAAAACAAGATTTCTTTTGCTGTGATGAAAAAGTCGAGACGTTAACTCTTAATAAACGTCAAACTGACAGATTAACAAGAATAAGAGGAACGTCAAATCTTAATGAAATAATTTCCTTAATTACAGATTTTGAATCGATTTTATAAACAATTTCGATTACTTTTATCAAAAATATGTTCTATTTTGCATAAAAGAGACCACAAACATGCTAAAAATCAACAAATTTTACAAAAACATTCAATGATTGCCGAAATAAAAGAAGATTTCTTTTCATATATATTTTTTTGGTTCTGTGTTTTAATGTTTTTACATTTTTTAAATGTTTACTATTTTATTATCTGTGTATTATACTTCTTGCTAGTTTTTTAAATATTTTAATCTTTCTGATATTACTATATTATTATATGTATTTTTCTTACTACATTTGTAAAATTGACTTGCTATAAAAAACATTGTAATGTGATCATAGCCAATAAATATATCTATCTATCTATCTATCTATCTTATTATCAAAAACAGTTATATTATCAACTCTTTATAAATGTGAAGTTAGCTACTTTTGAGATTTACGTAAATATCGGATTTTGTATAAAAATCGTCCTTTTTTTCAAAAATATGATGTAATTTACATAAAAGAGACCATAAAGATGTTAAAAATCAAAAAATTTTACAAAAACATTTAAAGATTACCAAAATAAAACAAGATTTCTTTTATTATAATGAACAAGTCGTAACGTCAAAGTGACAGATGTACTAGATTAAAAAAAAGAAGAATAAAAGAAACGTCAAATGTCATTCTACACGTAAAATCTTGATTACAGAATTTGGATCGATTTTCTAAATAAAATTGATTTTTTTTTTGTCAAAAATATGTTTTATTTTGTATATAAGAAACCATAAAGAAGTTAAAAATTTAAAAAATTTACAAAAACAGTCAACAATTCCCAAAATAAAAGAAGATTCCTGTAACTCTAATCAAAAACAGGCGTGATGTTAGCTCTTTATAAACGTCAAACCAACATATGTATTAGATCAGTAATTATAAAATTTAAATCGATTTTAATAGGAAAATCGATTATTTTTCTAAAAAATACGTTCTATTTTGCATAAAAGAAACCACAAAAACGTAGAAAATCAAGAAATATCACAAAAACATTCGATGATTCCCAAAATAAAACAAGATTTCTTTTATTGTAATGAAAAACAGCTCTTTAGAAACGTCACGTTGACAGATGTACTAGATTGAAAAAAGAAGAATAAAAGAAACGTCAAATGTTACTCTTCACGTTTGGATTGATTTTATAAACAATATCGATTTCTTTTTTCAAAAATATGTTTTATTTTACATAAAAGAAATCATAAAGATGTTAAAAATCAACAAATTTCACAAAAACATTTAAAGATTACCAAAATAAAACAAGATTTCTTTTACTGTTACCAATATCAGTCCAGCTGACATATGAACGAAATGTAAAAAAAGGAAGAATAAAAGAAACGTCAAACTGACAGATTGCCAAAATTAAGAAAAAGAAGAATAAAAGAAACGTCAAATCTTACTCTGCACGATTTACATCGATTTTATCAACAAGATCGATTTATTTTTTTAAAAATATGTTTTATTTTGCATAAAAGAGTTCACAAAAATCTTAAAAATCAACAAATTTTACAAAAATATTCAATGATTGCCAAAATAAAACAAGATTTCTTTTGCTGTGATGAAAAAGTCGAGACGTTAACTCTTAATCAACGTCAAACTGATAGATTAACAAGAATAAGAGAAACGTCAAATCCTAATGAAATAATTGCCTTAATTACAGATTTTGAATCGATTTTATAAACAATATCGATTACGTTTTTTCAAAAATATGTCATATTTGGGATAAAAGAGACCACAAAAATGTTAAAAATCAACAAATTTCACAAAAACATTCAATGATTGCCGAAATAAAAGAAGATTCCTTTTCTTATTATCAAAAACAGTTATATTCTCAACTCTTTATAAATGTGAAGTTAGCTACTTTTGAGATATACGTAAATATCGGATTTTGTATAAAAATATTTCATTTTTTTCAGAAATATGATTTGATTTACATAAAAGAAACCATAAAGATGATAAAAATCAAAAAATTTCACAAAAACATTTAAAGATTACCAAAATAAAACAAGATTTCGTTTATTATAATAAACAAGTCGTAACGTCAAAGTGACAGATATACTAGATTAAAAAAAAAGAAGAATAAAAGAAACGTCAAATGTTACTCTACACCTATTATCTTAATTACAGAATTTGGATCGATTTTCTAAATAAAATTGATTTCTTTTTTGTCAAAAATATGTTTTATTTTGTATATAAGAAACCATAAAGAAGTTAAAAATCAACAAATTTCACAAAAACATTCAATGATTGGCGAAATAAAAGAAGATTTCTTTTACTCTGATCAAAAACAGGCGTAATGTTAGCTCTTTATAAACGTCAAACCAACAGATGTATTAGATCAGTAATTATAAAATTTAAATCGATTATTTTTCTAAAAAATACGTTCTATTTTGCATAAAAGAAACCACAAGAACGTAGAAAATCAAGAAATATCACAAAAATATTCGATGATTACCAAAATAAAACAAGATTTCTTTTACTGTTACCAAAATCAGTCCAGCTGTCATATGAACGAAATGTAAAAAAAATAAAAATAAAAGAAACATCAAACTGACCGATTGACAGGATTAAAAAAAAGAAGATAAACAGAAACGTCAAATCTTACTCTGCAAGATTTAGATCGATTTCATCAACATCAACAAAATCGATTTCTTTTTTTTAAATATGTTCTATTTTGCATAAACGAGTTCACAAAAATCTTAAATATCAACAAATTTTACAAAAATATTCAATAATTGCCAAAATAAAACAAGATTTCGTTTGCTGTGATGAAAAAGTCGAGACGTTAACTCTTAATAAACGTCCAACTGACAGATTAACAAGAATAAGAGAAACGTCAAATCTTAATGAAATAATTTCCTTAATTACAAATTTTGAAACGATTTTATAAACAATTGAAATTACTTTTATCAAAAATATGTCATATTTTGCATAAAAGAGACCACAAAAATGTTAAAAGTCAACAAATTTCCCAAAAACATTCAATGATTGCCGAAATAAAAGAAGATTTCTTTTCTTATTATCAAAAACAGTTATATTCTCAACTCTTTATAAATGTGAAGTTAGCTACTTTTGAGATATACGTAAATATCGGATTTTGTATGAAAATCGTCATTTTGTTCAAAAATATGCTCTGATTTACATAAAAGAAACCATGAAGATGTTAAAAATCAACAAATTTCACAAAAACATTTAAAGATTACCAAAATAAAACAAGATTTCTTTTACTGTTACCAAAATCAGTCCAGCTGACATATAAAGGAAATGTAAAAAAAGGAAGAATAAAAGACACGTCAAACTGACAGATTGACAAGATTAAGAAAAAGAAGAATAACAGAAACGTCAAATCTTACTCTGCACGATTTACATCGATTTCATCAACAAGATCGTTTTTTTTTTTTTTAAATATATTCCAATTTGGATAAAAGAGTTCACAAAAATCTTAAAAATCAACAAATTTTACAAAAATACTCAATGATTGCCAAAATAAAACAAGATTTCTTTTGCTGTGATGAAAAAGTCGAGATGTTAACTCTTAATAAACGTCAAACTGACAGATTAACACGAATAAGAGAAATGTCAAATCCTAATGAAATAATTGCCCTTATTACAGATTTTGAATCGATTTTATAAACAATATCGATTACTTTTTTTTCAAAAATATGTTCTATTTTGCATAAAAGAGACCACAAACATGCTAAAAATCAACAAATTTCACAATAACATTCAATGATTGCCGAAATAAAAGAAGATTTCTTTTCTTATTAGCAAAAACAGTCATATTCTCAACTCTTTATAAATGTGAAGTTAGCTACTTTTGAGATATAAGTAAATATCGGATTTGTATAAAAATCTTCCATTTTTTTCAAAAATATGATCAAATTTACATAAAAGAAACCATAAAGATGTTAAAAATCAAAAAATTTTACAAAAACAATTAAAGATTACCAAAATAAAACAAGATTTCTTTTACTGTTACCAAAATCAGTCCAGCTGACATATGAACGAAATGTAAATAAAAAGAAGAATAAAAGAAACGTCAAACTGACAGATTGACAAAATTAAGAAAAAGAAGAATAACAGAAACGTCAAATCTTACTCTGCACGATTTACATCGATTTCATCAACAAAATCGATTTCTTTTTTTTTAAATATGTTCTATTTTGCATAAAAGAGTTCACAAAAATCTTAAAAATCAACACATTTTACAAAAATATTCAATGATTGCCAAAATAAAACAAGATTTCTTTTGCTGTGTTGAAAAAGTTGAGACGTTAAATCTTAATAAAAGTCAAACTGACATATTAACAAGAATAAGAGAAACGTCAAATCCTAATGAAATAATTGCCTTAATTACAGATTTTGAATCGATTTTATAAACAATATCGATTACTTTTTTCAAAAATATGTCATATTTTGCATAAAAGAGACCACAAAAATGCTAAAAATCAACAAATTTCACAAAAACATTCAATGATTGCCGAAATAAAAGAAGATTTCTTTTCTTGTTATCAAAAACAGTTATATTCTCAACTCTTTATAAATGTGAAGTTAGCTACTTTTGAGATATGGGTACGTAAATATTGAATTTTGTATAAAAATCGTTCTTTTTTCTCAAAAATATGATCTAATTTACATAAAAGAAACCATAAAGATGATAAAAATCAAAAAATTTCACAAAACCATTTAAAGATTCCCAAAATAAAACAAGATTTCTTTTACAGTTACCAAAATCAGTCCAGCTGACATATGAACGAAATTAAAAAAAAAAAGAAGAATAAAAGACACGTCAAACTGACAGATTGACAAGATTAAGAAAAAGAAGAATAACAGAAACGTCAAATCTTACTCTGCACGATTTAGATCGATTTCATTAACAAAATCGATTTCTTTTTTTTTAAATATGTTCTATTTTGCATAAAAGAGTTCACAAGAATCTTAAATATCAACAAATTTTACAAAAATATTCAATGATTGCCAAAATAAAAACGGATTTCTTTTGTTGTGAATGTTGTGATGAAAAAGTCGAGACGTTAACTCTTAATAAACGTCAAACTGACAGATTAACAAGAATAAGAGAAACGTCAAATCCTAATGAAATAATTGTCTTAATTACAGATTTTGAATCGATTTTATAAACAATATCGATTACTATTTTTTAAAAATATGTTCCACTTTGCATAAAAGAGCCCACAAAAATGTTAAAAATCAACAAATTTCACAAAAACATTTAATGATTGCCGAAATAAAAGAAGATTTCTTTTCTTATTATCAAACAAGTTATATTCTCAACTCTTTATAAATGTGAAGTTAGCTACTTGTGAGATATACGTAAATATCGGATTTGTATAAAAATCTTCCATTTTTTTCAAAAATATGATCTGATTTACATAAAAGAAGCCATAAAGATGTTAAAAATCAAAAATTTTCACAAAAACATTTAAAGATTACCAAAATAAAACAAGATTTCTTTTATTATAATGAACAAGTCGTAACTTCAAAGTGACAGATGTACTAGATTAAAGAAAAAGAAGAATAAAAGAAACGTCAAATGTTACTGTACACGTATTATCTTAATTACAGAATTTGAAACGATTTTCTAAATATGATTGATTTCTTTTTTGTCAAAAATATGTTTTATTTTGTATATAAGAAACCATAAAGAAGTTAAAAATCATTAAATTTCACAAAAACAGTCAAGGATTCCCAAAATAAAAGAAGATTCCTGTTACTCTGATCAAAAACAGGCGTGATGTTAGCTCTTTATAAACGTCAAACTGACAGATGTACTAGATCAGTAATTATAGAATTTGAATCGATTTTAATAGGAAAATCGATTATTTTTCTAAAAAATACGTTCTATTTTGCATGAAAGAAACCACAAAAATGTAGAAAATCAAGAAATATCACAAAAACATTCGATGATTACCAAAATAAAACAAGATTTCTTTTACTGTTACCAATATCAGTCCAGCTGACATATGAACGAAATGTAAAAAAAGGAAGAATAAAAGAAACGTCAAACTGACAGATTGACAAGATTAAGAAAAAGAAGAATAACAGAAACGTCAAATCTTACTCTGCACGATTTATATCGATTTCATCAACAAGATCGATTTCTTTTTTTTAAAAATATGTTCTATTTTGCATAAAAGAGTTCACAAAAATCTTAAAAATCAACAAATTTTACAAAAATATTCAATGATTGCCAAAATAAAACAAGATTTCTTTTGCTGTGATGAAAAAGTCGAGACGTTAACTCTTAATAAACGTCAAACTGACAGATTAACAAGAATAAAAGAAACGTCAAATCCTAATGAAATAATTTTCTTAATTACAAATTTTGAATCAATTTTATAAACAATATCGATTACGTTTTTTCAAAAATATGTCATATTTTGGATAAAAGAGACCACAAAAATGTTAAAAATCAACAAATTTCACAAAAACATTCAATGATTGCCGAAATAAAAGAAGATTTCTTTTCTTATTATCAAAAACAGTTATATTCTCAAATCTTTATAAATGTGAATTTAGCTACTTTTGAGATATACGTAAATATCGGATTTTGTATGAAAATCGTCATTTTGTTCAAAAATATGATCTGATTTACATAAAAGAAACCATGAAGATGTTAAAAATCAACAAATTTCACAAACACATTTAAAGATTACCAAAATAAAACAAGATTTCTTTTATCATAATAAACAAACCGTGACGTCAAAGTGACAGATATACTAGATTAATGAAAAAGAAGAGTAAAAGTAACGTCAAATGTTACTCTACACATAATAATTTGATTACAGAATTTGGATCGATTTTCTAAATAAAATTGATTTTTTTTTTGTCAAAAATTATTTTGTATATAAGAAACCATAAAGAAGTTAAAAATCAACAAATTTTACAAAAACATTCAACGATTCCCAAAATAAAAGAAGATTACTTTTATTGTAATAAAAATCAATTTTTTATAAACGCCATGTTGACAGATGTACTAGATTGAAAAAACAAGAAAATTGACACATGCCAATGTCAACATTCACTATCAATTTTTATGTGAACGTCAATTGTTACCCACCTTAAACTAATTAATGTTAACGTCAATAATTATCACCAGAAAATACACAAACGTCAAATTTTGACAGTTGGAGTAGAAATTTTATACATTTAGTTGAAAGATGCAATTGTCAAATTTTGACAGTTGACGTAAAGATTAAATTCATTGAAAGATACAAATGTCAAATTTTGACAGTTGACGTACAATTTAAATAGATTCATAAGTCAACGATTCCCAAAATAAAACAAGATTTCTTTAACTCTATCACAAAACAGGAGTCATTTTAATCCTTCATAAACGTCAAACTGACAGATGTACTAGATTAGTAATTATAGAATTTGGATCGATTTTAATAGAAAAATCGATTATTTTTCTAAAAAATACGTTCTATTTTGCATAAAAGAAACCACAAAAACGTAGATAATCAAGAAATATCACAAAAACATTCGATGATTACCAAAATAAAACAAGATTTTTGTTACTGTTACCAAAATCAGTCCAGCTGACATATGAACGAAATGTAAAAAAAAAGATGAATAAAAGAAACGTCAAACTGACAGATTGACAAGATTAAGAAAAAGAAGAATAACAGAAACGTCAAATCTTACTCTGCATCTACATCGATTTTATCAACAAAATTGATTTCTTTTTTTAAAAATATGTTCTATTTTGCATAAAAGCGTTCACAAAAATCTTAAAAATCAACAAATTTTACAAAAATATTCAATGATTGCCAAAATAAAACAAGATTTCTTTTGCTGTAATGAAAAAGTCGAGACGTTAACTCTTAATAAACGTCAAACTGACAGATTAACAAGAATAAAAGAAACGTCAAATCCTAATAAAATAATTGCCTTAATTACAGATTTTGAATCAATTTTATAAACAATATCGATTACTTTTTTCAAAACTATGTTCTATTTTGCATAAAAGAGACCACAAAAATGCTAAAAATCAACAAATTTCACAAAAACATTCAATGATTGCCGAAATAAAAGAAGATTTCTTTTCTGATTATCAAAAACAGTTATATTCTCAACTCTTTATAAATACTTTTGAGATATACGTAAATATCGGATTTTGTATAAAAATCTTCCATTTTTTTCAGAAATATGATTTGATTTACATAAAAGAAACCATAAAGATAATAAAAATCAAAAAATTTCACAAAAACATTTAAAGATTACCAAAATAAAACAAGATTTCTTTTATTATAATAAACAAGTCGTAACGTCAAAGTGACAGATATACTAGATTAAAAAAAAAGAAGAATAAAAGAAACGTCAAATGTTACTCTACACCTATTATCTTAATTACAGAATTTAAATCGATTTTCTAAATAAAATTGATTTCTTTTTTGTCAAAAATATGTTTTATTTTGTATATAAGAAACCATAAAGAAGTTAAAAATCAATAAATTTCACAAAAACAGTCAACGATTTCCAAAATAAAAGAAGATTCCTGTTACTCTAATCAAAAACAGGCGTGATGTTAGCTCTTTATAAACGTCAAACTGACAGATGTACTAGATCAGTAATTATAGAATTTGAATCGATTTTAATAGAAAAATCAATTATTTTACAAAAAAATACATTCTATTCTGCATAAAAGAAACAACAAACACGTAGAAAATGAAAAAATTTAACTAAAAATGTCAACGATTGCATAAATAAAACAAGATTTCTTTTAGAATTGAATTTTATCGCTGTTTTAATTAAACGTAAAATGAAATTTTAATTAGAAGTTCCTGCCTCTGTTAATAAGTAGCGAAATTATTAAATTTATGTTTCATACGGGAAGAAAGCTTTTTCTAATTCAATTACGAAAACTTTGCTTGTTTTAATTAGGAAACCGAGGATGTAAAAATGTGCAACGATAATTATATGGAAGAACAAGTAATTAAAAATATGCCTTAATTAGATTCTCTATTAAGAGAATTCGGTGTAATTTTTTACAAAAATATGTTTCATTTTGTATAAAACAGACCATAAAGATGTTAAAAAGTAAAAAATTTCACGAAAATATTCAAGGATTGTCGAAATAAATGAAGATTTCTTTTATTGTTATCAAAAACAGTCCAGCTGACATGAACAAAATGTAAAAAAAGAAGAATGAAAGAAACGTCAAACTGACAGATTGACAAGATTAAGAGATATGTCAAATCTTAATCAGCACGTAATGTAATCGATTTTATCAACAAAATCGATTTGTGTTTTTAAAAATATTTCTTATTTTGTATAAAAGAAACAATAAAGATGTTAAAAATCAACAAATCTTACAAAAAAGTTTAAAGATTACGAAAATAAAAGATTTCTTTTACTGTAATGGAAAAGTCGTGAAGTAAATAAACGTCAAATTGACATATTGATAAGATTAAGAAAAAGAAGAATACGAGAAACGTCAAATCTTACTCTGCTTGCAATATGATCGATTTTATCAACAAAATCGATTTCTGTTTTTAAAAATATTTCTTATTTTGTATAAAAGAAACAATAAAGATGTTAAAAATCAACAAATTTTACAAAAAAGTTTAAAGATTACCAAAATAAAAGAAGATTTCTTTTACTGTAATGAAAAAGTCCTGTCGTTAACTCTTAATAAACGTCAAACTGACGATTGATAAGATTAAGAAAAAGAAGAATAAGAGAAACGTCAAATCTTACTCTGCTTGTTATGTGATCGATTTTATCAACAAAATCGATTTCTGTTTTTAAAAATATTTTCTATTTTGGATAAAAGAAAGTATAAAGATGATAAAAATCAACAAATCTTACAAAAAAATTTAAAGATTACCAAAATAAAAGAAGATTTCTTTTACTGTAATGAATAAGTCGTGTCGTTAACTGTTAATAAACGTCAAACTGACAGATTGATACGATTAAGAAAAAGAAGAATAAGAGAAACGTCAAATCTTACTCTGTACGTAATATGATCGATTTTATCAACAAAATCGATTTCTGTGTTTAAAAATATTTCTTATTTTGTATAAAAGAAACAATAAAGATGTTAAAAATTAACAAATTTCACAAAAATGTGTGAAGATTACAAAAATAAAAGAAGATTTCTTTTACTGTATGTCGAAACGTCTAACTGACAGATTAACAAATTAAGAAAAAGAAGAATATCAGAAGCGATTTTAAATCGATTTTTTAAACAATATCGATTAAAAATCAATAAATATTCAATGATTGCCGAAATAAAACAAGATTTCTCTCACTATTATCGTAGACAGCTATTTTTTATAAATGTGAAGTTAGCTACTTAAGCGATATACATATGTAAATAAAACGATTTTAAAAGAAATTGAAATTCGTGTAGAATCCTCTTAAGAGTTGATTTGTTCGTGTTAAAAGTTGTTTATTAAATTTACACGGAAGTAATTTTCTGGTTCGAAATTTTAATTAAGAAAATCTGCTTTACTTGTTGCCGTTCATTGTTGGGGGTTTAATAAAACTGTCAACGAGGATTTTATATCTTTTCTTATAAAATTTATACGAATAAAATATTACTGGCCTGCTGTTTATACGAATATTTAGACAAAAATTTTAATTTTTACTGTTGCTAACTTCAGTGTTATAAATAACTCACTTCATCATTGTTTGTATGTTAAAATAGAAATCTTGTTTTATTTTGGGAATCGTTGACTGTTTTTGTAAAATTTTTTCATTTTCTATGTTTTTGTGGTTTCTTTTATGCTAAATAGAACGTATTTTTTAGAAAAATAATCGATTTTTCTATTAAAATCAAATCAAATTATATAATTACTGATCTAGTACATCTGTCAGTTTGACGTTTATAAAAAGCTAACATCACGCCTGTTTTTGATCAGTGTAACAGGAATCTTCTTTTATTTTGGGAATCGTTTACTGTTTTTGTGAAATTTATTGGTTTTTAACTTCTTTATGGTTTCTGATATACAAAATAAAACATATTTTTGATAAAAAAGAAATCAATTTTATTTAGAAAATCGATCCAAATTCTGTAATCAAGATATTACGTGTACAGTAAAATTTGACGTTTCTTTTATTCTTCTTTTTCTTTAATCTAGTACATTTGTCACTTTGACGTTATGACTTGTTCATTTAACTAAAAGAAATCTTGTTTTATTTTGGTAATCTTTAAATGTTTTTGTGAAATTTTTTGATTTTTAACATCTTTATGGCTTCTTTTATGTAAATTAGATCATATTTTTGAGAAAAAAGAACGATTTTTATACAAAATCCAATATTTACGTATATCTCAAAAGTAGCTAACTTCACATTTATAAAGAGTTGAGAATATAACTGTTTTTGATAATAAGAAAAGAAATCTTCTTTTATTTCGGCAATCATTGAATGTTTTTGTAAAATTTGTTGATTTTTAACATTTTTGTGGTCTTTTTTATGCAAAATAGGATATATTTTTGAAAAAAGTAATCGATATTGTTTATAAAATCGATTCAAAATCTGTAATTAAGGCAATTATTTCATTAGGATTTGACGTTTCTCTTATTCTTGTTAATCTGTCAGTTTGACGTTTATTAAGCGTATATACACACGAACCACTGGTGTCCGACACCGGTGGCGACCACCGGTCGGTCGAGTCTTTACACATGAAGCCACTTGTGTCCGACACCAGTGGTTGCCACCGGGGAAGCATCAGCCGGGCATACAAGGTTCTCCTTCAATAGCAGTTACAAAATCCTCATTATTGCATTCAAAATGTTTCT